>CM020005.1:11732500-11753179 GCA_009771035.1 Lupinus albus
CCTTGGACATGCTGAGGCTTCTAGTGTGACCCGTTCGGCATGGAAGGATGTGGGTCTTCGCATTCCCTTCAGTTGCATATCCGTATCACGAAGGGGCAAGTTTCCAAACATCCGAAAGTGCACTCTGGGCGGTTCATCATGGTCGAAGCCAAGGCAAGGCCATGGTTGAAGCAATCAACAACTCGTCTCATGTCGCCTCGTCCCTTGGAAAAGTGCGCTCTGCTGAGGTGCCGACCTGGCCTCATAGTGCCGAGATGGGTAGTTGTGGGCATCCCTCGGACGCGCCGAGGCTTCTAGTGTGACCCGTTCGGCACGGAAGGATGTGGGTCTACGCGTTCTGTCTAGTGGCATACCCGTAGCACGAAGGGTAAGTTTCAAAACATCCGGAAGTGCGATCTGGGCGGTTCAACACGGTCGAAGACAAGGCACGACCATTGTTGAAGCTTCATCAACTCGTCTCCTGTCGCCTCGTCCCTCGGAAAAGTGTGCTCTGTTGAAGTTCCATCCTAGCCTCAAAGTGCCGAGATGGCTAGTTATGGGCGTCCTTCGGACGCGCCGAGGCTTCTAGTGTGATCCGTTCTGCGCGGAAGGATGTGGCGCTATGTGAGGGCTTCATGGGCACATCCGTAGCACGATGGGGAAATTATCCAAGCATCCTGTAGTGCACTTTGGGCGGTTAAACATGGTTGAAGCCATGGCATGGACGTGGTTGACGCAATCAACAACGTGTCTCCTGTTGCCTGTCCCTCGGAAAAGTGTGCTTCTAGTGTGACCCGTTCGGCACGGAAGGATGTGGGTCTACGCGTTCCCTTCAGTGGCATATCCATAGCACGAAGGGGCAAGTTTCCAAACATTCGGAAGTGCACTCTAGGCGGTTCAACACGGTCGAAGCCAAAACAAGGCCATGGTTGAAGCAATCAACAACTCGTCTCATGCCGCCTCGTCCCTCGGAAAAGTGTGCTCTGCTGAGGTGCAGACCTGGCCTCACAGTGTCGAGATTGTTAGTTGTGGGCATCCCTCGGACGCGCCGAGGCTTCTAGTGCGACAACAACTCGTCTCCTGTTGCCTCGTCCCTCGGAAAAGTGGGCTTTGTTGAGGTGCCAGTCTGGCCTCACAGTGCCGAGATGGTTAGTTGTGGGCGACCCTCGGACGCGCCGAGGCTTATAGTGTGATCTGTTCTACGCGGAAGGATGTGGCGTTATGTGATGCCTTCACGTGAAAATCCGTAGCACGAAGGGGAAATTATCCAATCATCTTGTGGTGCACTTTGGGCGGTTCAACATAGTTTAAGTCATGGCACGAACGTGGTTGATGCAATCAACAACGTGTCTCCTGTTGCCTGTCCCTCGAAAAAGTTTGCGCTGTTGAGGTGTCGGCCTGGCCTCACAGTTCCGAGATGGGTAGTTGTGGGCATCCCTCGATCATGCCGAGGCTTCTCGTGTGACCCGTTCTGCACGGAAGGATGTGGCGCTAGGTGTTGCTTTCATGGGCATAGATGTAGCATGAAGGGGCAAGTTTCCAAGCATCCGAAAGTGCACTTTTGGCCGTTGAACATGGTTGAGGCCATGGCGCGGTAGTGGTTGAGGCCATCTGCAACGTGTCTCCTGTTGCCTGTTCCTCGGAAAAGTGTGCGCTGTTGAGGTGCCGGCATGGCCTCGTAGTGCCGAGATGGGTAGTTGTGGGCATCCCTCGGACGTGACGAGTCTTCTATTGTGACCCGTTCTGCACGGAAGGATGTGGCTCTACGTGATGCCTTCACCAGCCTAGTCGTAGAACCAAGGGGCAAGTTACCAAGCATCCGGAAGTGCACTTCGTGCGGTTCAACATGGTTGAAGCCATGGCGAGGTCGTGGTTAACGCAATCAACAAGCTGTCTAAGGTCGCCTTGTCCCTCGGAAAAGTGTGCTCTGTTGAGGTGTCGACTTGTCCGCATAGTGCTGAGATGGGTAGTTGCGGGAATCCCTCAAAATTGTTGTGTCTTCTAGTGTGGCATGTTCTGCACTGATGGTTGTGGTGCTCGGTGACCTTTCATGGGCATAGCTGCAGCACCATCCCAAGCATCCAGAAGTGTAGTTGAGGTTCAATACGGTTTAAGCCATGGCGCGGTCGTGGTTGACGCAATCAACAATGTGTCTCCTATCGCCTTGTCCCTCCGAAAAGTGTGTGCAGTTGAGGTGCGGACCTGGCCTCACAGTGCAGAGTTAGGTAGTTGCGGGAATCCCTCGAAATTGTCGTGGCTTCTAGTGTGGCTCGTTCTGCACGGAAGGTTGTGGTGTTCAGTGAACCCTTCATGGGCATAGCTGTAGAGCACGAAGAGGCGAAAGTCCCATAATCTAGTAGTGTGTTGTGGTGGGTGGTTCTCATTGCTGAAGCGAAGGTCTTGATTGTGGCCTCTCAGCACATATTTTGTTAAAGATAAAGCCATGTGACACTGTGTTGCTTGTTGGCTTGTGACTCTTAGAAGTGTGTGGTGGGGCTGGGTTGGCCTCACAACAGTTCAGAGTTTGGGAATTCACGCAGTCCCTTATTCATGTGTTGCATCTAGAATCACTTGGCTCATCAAGATGGATATCTTGAATTTTCAGTTTTCCACTTTGATCTTCGAGGGTTGTGGATTCGCAACTTGTGTGTGCGATTAGTCGAATTGGTGCAAAGTCCACGATACACACATAGTCCCTTATTCATGTGGTGCGTGGCCTAGCCTATGTGGTACTAGGTGAAAGTGCGAGGTGATATTGACCCATGTGGTACTAGGTGAAAGTGACCAAGCTATGGCACGTGTGTCCCGAGTGGTACTAGGTGAAAGTGACCAAGCCATGGCACATGTGCCTCGAGTGGTACTAGGTGATATTGCCCCATGCCATGCCCCGTGCCTCGTGTGAGGTTTTTGATTCACTTGCATGCCCCGACCCCTTCGTCAAATGCCTCCCAATTTGGAGGACAACTGGGAATTTTTTAGCCATGGTGGCCTGCAACGCTTCAAGTCACAATTCAAGTCCTTGGCGATGTTGTTCGTTAGTGCATCATGGATTGTGCCGCACGTTGGTTGAAAATTATTTGTGGTAAATGCCTCGACCTTACATGGAAGTAACTCTGGGAAATGTTTAAGAATAATATTCCTGCCACTGCTGCAAAGGAACAGCTCAAGAAACATGGTCCACACTCATTTTCTATTTTTCGGGAATGATAGAACGCTCGTCGGATAGGAAAATCATTAAAAAGTATCAGCTTGGAGAAAAATCGTGAAACTTTGTGGAACGCTTGCTCCCATTTTTATAAGCACTTGTGCAAAAAATCAGGTAAAACTTCGACCTGTAGCCTAAAAAAACTCGAGTATGTCTCCCTAGAAAAAAGGATGTCCGGTGTCGGGGAGTGGGTTTTTGCATATTAGGGGAGTAGGAGTTAAGGAATTTAGGAGTTTAGGAAAGTTTAGGAGTCTAGTTGTTTAGGAGTTTAGGAGAGTTTAGGAGTTTAGGAGAGTTTAGGGGAGTTTAGGAGTTTAGGAGAGTTTAGGAGTTTAGAAGTTTTGGAGAGTTTAGGAGTGTAGGAGAGTTTAGTAGAGTTTAGGAGTTTCGGTGTTTAGGAGAGTTTAGGAGTTTTTGAGTTTCTGAGTTTTGGAGTTTAGAAGTTTAGGAGTTTAGGAGTTTAAGAGAGTTTAGGTGTTTAGGAGTTTAGGAGTTTTCAGGAGTTTAGGAGTTTAGGAGAGTTTAGGAGAGTATTGGACATTAGGAGAGTCTAGGAGAGTATAGGATTTAGGAGTTTAGGAGAGTTTAGGAGTTTCAGAGAGTTTAGGATTTTAGGAGAGTTTAGGAGTTTTTGAGTTTCGGAGTTTTGGAGTTTAGAAGTTTAGGAGTTTAGGAGTTTAAGAGAGTTTAGGTGTTTAGGAGTTTAGGAGTTTTCAGGAGTTTAGGAGAGTTTAGGAGAGTTTAGGAGAGTATTGGACATTAGGAGAGTCTAGGAGAGTTTAGGAGTTTAGGAGTATAGGAGAGTTTAGGTGTTTCGGAGTTTAGGAGTTTAGGAGTTCAGGAGAGTTTAGGAGAGTTTAGGAGTTTAGGAGAGTTTAGGAAAGTTTAGGAGTTTAGGAGAGTTTAGGAATGTTTAGGAGTTTGGGAGAGTTTATGAGAGTTTAGGAGTATTGGAATTTAGGAGTTTAGGAGAGATTAGGAATTTAGGAGTTTAGAGGAGTTTAGGAGTTTAGGAGAGTTTAGGAGTTTTGAAGTTTAGGAGTTAAGGAGATTTTAGGAGAGTTTAGGTGTTTAGGATAGTTTAGTAGAGTTTAGGAGTTTCGGAGTCTAGGAGAGTTTAGGAATTTAGGAGTTTTGGAGAGTTTAGGATTTTAGGAATGTTTAAGAGTTTAGGAGAGTTTAGGAGTTTAGGAGTTTATGAGAGTTTAGGGGAGTTTAGGAGTTTATGAGAGTTTAGGAGTTTAGGAGTTCGGGAGAGCTTAGTAGTTTAGGAGAGTTTAGGAGTTTAGGAGAGTTTAGGAGTTTAGGAGTTTAGGAGAGCTTTGGAGTTTAGGAGTTTAGGAGAGTTTAGGAGTTTAAGAGTTTAGGAGTTTATGGGAGTTTATGAGTTTAGGAGAGTTTAGGAGTTTAGGAGTTTCGGAGTTTTGGAGTTTAGAAGTTTTGGAGTTTAGGAGTTTTGGAGAGTTTATGAGACCTTAGGACTTTAGGAGTTTAGAAGTGTTTGGAGTTTTCAGGAGTTTAGGAGTTTAGGAGAGTTTAGGACATTAGAAGAGTTTAGGAGTTTAGGAGTTTTGGAGAGTTTAGGAGTTTAGGAGAGTTTAGGAGTTTAGGAGAGTTTAGGAGTTTAGGAGAGTTTAGGAAAGTTTAGGAGTTTAGGAGAGTTTAGGAAAGTTTAGGAGTTTAGGAGAGTTTATGAGAGTTTAGGAGTTTAGGAGTTTAGGAGTTTAGGAGTTTAGTAGTTTTGGAGTTTAGGAGTTTAGGGGTGTAGGAGTTATGGAATTTAGGAGTTTAGCAGAGTTTAGGAGTTTAGGAGAGTTTAGGAGTTTAGGAGTTTTGGAGTTTATTAGAGTTTAGGAGTGTTTAGGAGAGTTTAGGGGAGTTTAGGAGTTTAGGAGTGTTTAGGAGTTTTGGAGAGTTTAGGAGTTTAGGAGATTTTAGGAGTTTTGGAGAGTTTAGGAGTTTAGGAGTTTAGGAGTTGTGGAGTTTAGGAGTTTAGGAGTTTAGGAGTTTAGGGGAGTTGGAGTTAAGGAATTTAGGAGTTTAGGAGAGTTTAGGAGTTTAGGTGTTTAGGAGTTCAGGAGAGTTTAGGAGTTTAGGAGAGTTTAGGAGTTTATGAGAGTTTAGTAGTTTAGGAGAGTTTAGGAGTTTAGGAGAGTTTAGGATTTTACGATAGTTCAGGAGTTTAAGAATTTTGGAGTTTAGGGGAGTTTAAGAGTTTAGGTGAGTTTAGGAGTTTAGGAGAGTTTAGGAGTTTCGGAGTTTCGGAGTTTCGGAGTTTAGATGTATAGGAGTTTAGGAGTTTCAGAGAGTTTAGGAGACTTCAGGACTTTAGGAGTTTAGGAGTTTTCAGGAGTTTAGGAGTTTAGGAGTTTAGGACATTAGGAGTGTTTAGGAGATTATAGGAGTTTAGGAGTTTTGGAGAGTTTAGGAGTTTAGGAGTTTAGGAGAGTTTCGAAGTTTAGGAGTTTAGGAGTTTAGGTGAGTTTAGGAGTTTCAAAGTTTATGAGTTTATGAGAGTTTAGGAGAGTTAGGGAGAGTTTAGGAGTTTAGGAGTTCAGGAGACTTTAGGAGTTTAGGGGTGTACGAGTTATGTAATTTAGGAGTTTTGGAGAGTTTAGGAGTTTAGGAGAGTTTAGGAAATTAGGAGTTTATGAGAGTTTAAGAGAGTTTAGGAGTTTAGAAGTTTATGAGAGTTTAGGAGTTTAGGAGTTAAGGAGATTTTAGGAGAGTTTACGAGTTTTAAAGTTTTGGGGAGCTTAGGAGTTTTGGAGAGTTCAGGAGAGTTTTGGAGTTTTAGAGTTTAGGAGAGTTTAGGAGTTTTGTAGTTTAGGAGTTTAGGAGTTTAGAAGTTTAGGAGTTTAGGAGTTTAGGAGAGTTTTGGTGTTTAGGAGTTTAGGAGTTTTCAGGAATTTAGGAGTTTAGGAGAGATTAGGAATTTAGGAGTTTAGGGGAGTTTAGGAGTTTAGGAGAGTTTAGGAGTTTTGAAGTTTAGGAGTTAAGGAGATTTTAGGAGAGTTTAGGTGTTTAGGATAGTTTAGTAGAGTTTAGGAGTTTAGGAGTTTAGGAGAGTTTAGGAATTTAAGAGTTTAGGAGAGTTTAGGAGTTTAGGAGTTTATGAGAGTTTAGGGGAGTTTAGGAGTTTATGAGAGTTTAGGAGTTTATGAGTTTGGGAGAGCTTAGTAGTTTAGGAGAGTTTAGGAGTTTAGGAGAGTTTAGGAGTTTAGGAGTTTAGGAGAGCTTTGGAGTTTAGGTGTTTAGGAGAGTTTAGGAGTTCAAGAGTTTAGGAGTTTATGGGAGTTTATGAGTTTAGGAGAGTTTAGGAGTTTAGGAGTTTCGGAGTTTTGGAGTTTAGAAGTTTTGGAGTTTAGGAGTTTTGGAGAGTTTATGAGACCTTAGGACTTTAGGAGTTTAGGAGTGTTTGGAGTTTTCAGGTGTTTAGGAGTTTAGGAAAGTTTAGGACTTTAGAAGAGTTTAGGAGTTTAGGAGTTTTGGAGAGTTTAGGAGTTTAGGAGAGTTTAGGAGTTTAGGAGAGTTTAGGAGTTTAGGAGAGTTTAGGAAAGTTTAGGAGTTTAGGAGAGTTTAGGAAAGTTTAGGAGTTTAGGAGAGTTTATGACAGTTTAGGAGTTTAGGAGTTTAGGAGTTTAGTAGTTTTGGAGTTTAGGAGTTTAGGGGTGTAGGAGTTATGGAATTTAGGAGTTTAGCAGAGTTTAGGAGTTTAGGAGAGTTTAGGAGTTTTGTTGTTTTGGAGTTTATTAGAGTTTAGGAGTGTTTAGGAGAGTTTAGGGGAGTTTAGGAGTTTAGGAGTGTTTAGGAGTTTTGGAGAGTTTAGGAGTTTAGGAGAGTTTTGGAGAGTTTAGGAGTTTAGGAGATTTTAGGAGTTTTGGAGAGTTTAGGAGTTTAGGAGATTTTAGGAGTTTTGGAGAGTTTAGGAGTTTAGGAGTTTCGGAGTTGTGGAGTTTAGGAGTTTAGGAGTTTAGGAGTTTAGGGGAGTTGGAGTTAAGGAATTTAGGAGTTTAGGAGAGTTTAGGAGTTTACGTGTTTAGGAGTTCAGGAGAGTTTAGGAGTTTAGGAGAGTTTAGGAGTTTATGAGAGTTTAGTAGTTTAGGAGAGTTTAGGAGTTTAGGAGAGTTTAGGATTTTACGATAGTTCAGGAGTTTAAGAATTTTGGAGTTTAGGGCAGTTTAAGAGTTTAGGTGAGTTTAGGAGTTTAGGAGAGTTTAGGAGTTTCGGAGTTTCGGAGTTTCGGAGTTTAGATGTATAGGAGTTTAGGAGTTTCAGAGAGTTTAGGAGACTTCAGGACTTTAGGAGTTTAGGAGTTTTCAGGAGTTTAGGAGTTTAGGAGTTTAGGACATTAGGAGTGTTTAGGAGATTATAGGAGTTTAGGAGTTTTGGAGCGTTTAGGAGTTTAGGAGTTTAGGAGAGTTTCGAAGTTTAGGAGTTTAGGAGTTTAGGTGAGTTTAGGAGTTTCAAAGTTTATGAGTTTATGAGAGTTTAGGAGAGTTAGGGAGAGTTTAGGAGTTTAGGAGTTCAGGAGACTTTAGGAGTTTAGGGGTGTACGAGTTATGTAATTTAGGAGTTTTGGAGAGTTTAGGAGTTTAGGAGAGTTTAGGAAATTAGGAGTTTATGAGAGTTTAAGAGAGTTTAGGAGTTTAGAAGTTTATGAGAGTTTAGGAGTTTAGGAGTTAAGGAGATTTTAGGAGAGTTTACGAGTTTTAAAGTTTTGGGGAGCTTAGGAGTTTTGGAGAGTTCAGGAGAGTTTTGGAGTTTTAGAGTTTAGGAGAGTTTAGGAGTTTTGTAGTTTAGGAGTTTAGGAGTTTAGAAGTTTAGGAGTTTAGGAGTTTAGGAGAGTTTTGGTGTTTAGGAGTTTAGGAGTTTTCAGGAATTTAGGAGTTTCGGAGAGATTAGGAATTTAGGAGTTTAGGGGAGTTTAGGAGTTTAGGAGAGTTTAGGAGTTTTGAAGTTTAGGAGTTAAGGAGATTTTAGGAGAGTTTAGGTGTTTAGGATAGTTTAGTAGAGTTTAGGAGTTTCGGAGTCTAGGAGAGTTTAGGAATTTAAGAGTTTAGGAGAGTTTAGGAGTTTAGGAGTTTATGAGAGTTTAGGGGAGTTTAGGAGTTTATGAGAGTTTAGGAGTTTATGAGTTTGGGAGAGCTTAGTAGTTTAGGAGAGTTTAGGAGTTTAGGAGAGTTTAGGAGTTTAGGAGTTTAGGAGAGCTTTGGAGTTTAGGTGTTTAGGAGAGTTTAGGAGTTCAAGAGTTTAGGAGTTTATGGGAGTTTATGAGTTTAGGAGAGTTTAGGAGTTTAGGAGTTTCGGAGTTTTGGAGTTTAGAAGTTTTGGAGTTTAGGAGTTTTGGAGAGTTTATGAGACCTTAGGACTTTAGGAGTTTAGGAGTGTTTGGAGTTTTCAGGAGTTTAGGAGTTTAGGAGAGTTTAGGACATTAGAAGAGTTTAGGAGTTTAGGAGTTTTGGAGAGTTTAGGAGTTTAGGAGAGTTTAGGAGTTTAGGAGAGTTTAGGAGTTTAGGAGAGTTTAGGAAAGTTTAGGAGTTTAGGAGAGTTTAGGAAAGTTTAGGAGTTTAGGAGAGTTTATGACAGTTTAGGAGTTTAGGAGTTTAGGAGTTTAGTAGTTTTGGAGTTTAGGAGTTTAGGGGTGTAGGAGTTATGGAATTTAGGAGTTTAGCAGAGTTTAGGAGTTTAGGAGAGTTTAGGAGTTTTGTTGTTTTGGAGTTTATTAGAGTTTAGGAGTGTTTAGGAGAGTTTAGGGGAGTTTAGGAGTTTAGGAGTGTTTAGGAGTTTTGGAGAGTTTAGGAGTTTAGGAGAGTTTTGGAGAGTTTAGGAGTTTAGGAGATTTTAGGAGTTTTGGAGAGTTTAGGAGTTTAGGAGATTTTAGGAGTTTTGGAGAGTTTAGGAGTTTAGGAGTTTCGGAGTTGTGGAGTTTAGGAGTTTAGGAGTTTAGGGGAGTTGGAGTTAAGGAATTTAGGAGTTTAGGAGAGTTTAGGAGTTTACGTGTTTAGGAGTTCAGGAGAGTTTAGGAGTTTAGGAGAGTTTAGGAGTTTATGAGAGTTTAGTAGTTTAGGAGAGTTTAGGAGTTTAGGAGAGTTTAGGATTTTACGATAGTTCAGGAGTTTAAGAATTTTGGAGTTTAGGGGAGTTTAAGAGTTTAGGTGAGTTTAGGAGTTTAGGAGAGTTTAGGAGTTTCGGAGTTTCGGAGTTTCGGAGTTTAGATGTATAGGAGTTTAGGAGTTTCAGAGAGTTTAGGAGACTTCAGGACTTTAGGAGTTTTCAGGAGTTTAGGAGTTTAGGACATTAGGAGTGTTTAGGAGATTATAGGAGTTTAGGAGTTTTGGAGCGTTTAGGAGTTTAGGAGTTTAGGAGAGTTTCGAAGTTTAGGAGTTTAGGAGTTTAGGTGAGTTTAGGAGTTTCAAAGTTTATGAGTTTATGAGAGTTTAGGAGAGTTAGGCAGAGTTTAGGAGTTTAGGAGTTCAGGAGACTTTAGGAGTTTATGGGTGTACGAGTTATGTAATTTAGGAGTTTTGGAGAGTTTAGGAGTTTAGGAGAGTTTAGGAAATTAGGAGTTTATGAGAGTTTAAGAGAGTTTAGGAGCTTAGAAGTTTATGAGAGTTTAGGAGTTTAGGAGTTAAGGAGATTTTAGGAGAGTTTACGAGTTTTAAAGTTTTGGGGAGCTTAGGAGTTTTGGAGAGTTCAGGAGAGTTTTGGAGTTTTAGAGTTTAGGAGAGTTTAGGAGTTTTGTAGTTTAGGAGTTTAGGAGTTTAGAAGTTTAGGAGTTTAGGAGTTTAGGAGAGTTTTGGTGTTTAGGAGTTTAGGAGTTTTCAGGAATTTAGGAGTTTAGGAGAGATTAGGAATTTAGGAGTTTAGGGGAGTTTTGGAGTTTAGGAGAGTTTAGGAGTTTTGAAGTTTAGGAGTTAAGGAGATTTTAGGAGAGTTTAGGTGTTTAGGATAGTTTAGTAGAGTCTAGGAGTTTCGGAGTCTAGGAGAGTTTAGGAATTTAAGAGTTTAGGAGAGTTTAGGAGTTTAGGAGTTTATGAGAGTTTAGGGGAGTTTAGGAGTTTATGAGAGTTTAGGAGTTTAGGAGTTTGGGAGAGTTTAGTAGTTTAGGAGAGTTTAGGAGTTTAGGAGAGTTTAGGAGTTTAGGAGTTTAGGAGAGTTTTGGAGTTTAGGTGTTTAGGAGAGTTTAGGAGTTCAAGAGTTTAGGAGTTTATGGGAGTTTATGAGTTTAGGAGAGTTTAGGAGTTTAGGAGTTTCGGAGTTTTGGAGTTTAGAAGTTTTGGAGTTTAGGAGTTTTGGAGAGTATATGAGACCTTAGGACTTTAGGAGTTTAGGAGTGTTTGGAGTTTTCAGGAGTTTAGGAGTTTAGGAGAGTTTAGGAGATTAGAAGAGTTTAGGAGTTTAGGAGTTTTGGAGAGTTTCGGAGTTTAGGAGAGTTTAGGAGTTTAGGAGAGTTTAGGAGTTTAGGAGAGTTTAGGAAAGTTTAGGAGTTTAGGAGAGTTTAGGAAAGTTTAGGAGTTTAGGAGAGTTTATGAGAGTTTAGGAGTTTAGGAGTTTAGGAGTTTAGTAGTTTTGGAGTTTAGGAGTTTAGGGGTGTAGGAGTTATGGAATTTAGGAGTTTAGCAGAGTTTAGGAGTTTAGGAGAGTTTAGGAGAGTTTAGGAGTTTAGGAGTTTAGGAGTTTATGAGAGTTTAGGAGTGTTTAGGAGAGTTTAGGGGAGTTTAGGAGTTTAGGAGTGTCTAGGAGTTTTGGAGAGTTTAGTAGTTTAGGAGAGTTTTGGAGAGTTTAGGAGTTTAGGAGATTTTAGGAGTTTTGGAGAGTTTAGGAGTTTAGGAGTTTAGGAGTTGTGGAGTTTAGGAGTTTAGGAGTTTAGGAGTTTAGGGGAGTAGGAGTTAAGGAATTTAGCAGTTTAGGAGAGTTTAGGAGTTTACGTGTTTAGGAGTTCAGGAGAGTTTAGGAGATTAGGAGAGTTTAGGAGTTTCAGAGTTTCGGAGTTTAGAAGTATAGGAGTTTAGGAGTTTTGGAGAGTTTAGGAGACTTTAGGACTTTCGGAGTTTAGGAGAGTTTGGAGTTTTCTGGAGTTTGGGAGTTTAGGACATTAGGAGTGTTTAGGAGAGTATAGGAGTTTTGGAAAGTTTAGGAGTTTAGGAGAGTTTTGGAGTTTTGGAGTTTAGGAGAGTTTAGGAGTTTCAAAGTTTATGAGTTTATGAGAGTTTAGGAGAGTTAAGGAGAGTTTAGGAGTTTAGGAGTTCAGGAGACTTTAGGAGTTTAGGAGAGTTTAGGAATTTACGAGTTTAGGAGTATTTAGGAGAGTTTAGTAGTTTAGGAGAGTTTAGGAGTTTAAGAGAGTTTAGGAGTTTAGGAGAGTTTAGTAGTTTAGGAGAGTTTAGGAGAGTTTAGGAGTTTACGATAGTTCAGGAGTATAAGAATTTTGGAGTTTAGGGGAGTTTAAGAGTTTAGGTAAGTTTAGTGTTTAGGAGTTTCGGAGTTTAGAAGTATAGGAGTTTAGGAGTTTTGGAGAGTTTAGAAGACTTTCGGACTTTAGGAGTTTAGGAGAGTTTGGAGTTTTCTGGAGTTTGGGAGTTTAGGACATTAGGAGTGTTTAGGAGAGTATAGGAGTTTTGGAATGTTTAGGAGTTTAGGAGTTGTGGAGAGTTTAGGAGTGTTTAGGAGTTTAGGATAATTAAGGAGAGTTTAGGAGTTTATGGGAGTTTAGGAGAGTTTAGGGGAGTTTAGGAGTTTAGAAGAGTTTTGGAGTTTAGAAGTTTGGGAGAGTTTAGGAGTTTAGGTGTTTAGGAGAGTTTAGGAGAGTTTAGGAGTTTAGGAGTTTAGGAGAGTTTAGGAGTTTAGGAGAGTTTAGGAGTTTAGGAGAGTTTAGAAGTTTAGGAGAGTTTAGTAGTTTAGGAGATTTTTGGAGAGTATAGGAGTTTAGTAGTTTAGGAGTTTAGGAGAGTTTAGGAGTTTAGGAGTTTGGGAGAGCTTAGTAGTTTAGGAGAGTTTAGGAGTTTAGGAGTGTTTAGGAGTTTAGGAGTTTAGGAGAGTTTTGGAGTTTCGGAGTTTAGGAGAGTTTAGGAGTTTAGGAGTTCAGGAGACTTTAGGAGTTTAGGAGAGTTTAGGAGTTTAGGAGAGTTTAGGAAAGTTTAGGAGTTTAGGAGAGTTTAGGAATGTTTAGGAGTTTGGGAGAGTTTATGAGAGTTTAGGAGTATAGGAATTTAGGAGTTTAGGAGAGATTAGGAATTTAGGAGTTTAGGGGAGTTTAGGAGTTTAGGAGAGTTTAGGAGTTTTGAAGTTTAGGAGTTAAGGAGATTAAAGGAGAGTTTAGGAGTTTAGAAGTTTTGGAGAGTTTAGGTGTTTAGGATAGTTTAGTAGAGTTTAGGAGTTTAGGAGTTTAGGAGAGTTTAGGGGAGTTTAGGAGTTTATGAGAGTTTAGGAGTTTAGGAGTTTGGGAGAGTTTAGGAGTTTAGGAGTTTATGAGAGTTTACGAGAATTTACGAGTTTAGGATAGTTTAGGAGTTTAGGAGAGTTCAGGAGTTTACGATAGTTCAGGAGATTAAGAATTTTGGAGTTTAGGGGAGTTTAAGAGTTTAGGAGAGTTTATGAGTTTAGGAGAGTTTAGGAGTTTCAGAGTATTGGAGTTTCGGAGTTTAGAAGTATAGGAGTTTAGGAGTTTTGGAGAGTTTAGGAGACTTTAGGAGTTTAGGAGTTTAGGAGAGTTTTGAGTTTTCAGGAGTTTAGGAGTTTAGGAGAGTTTAGGACATTAGGAGTGTTTAGGAGAGTATAGGAGTTTAGGAGTTTTGGAGAGTTTAGGAGTTTAGGAGTTTAGGAGAGTTTTGGAGTTTAGGAGAGTTTAGGAGTTCAGGAGACTTTAGGAGTTAAGGAGAGTTTAGGTGTTTATGATTGTTTAGGAAAGTTTAGGTTTAGGAGAGTTTAGGAAAGTTTAGGAGTTTAGGAGAGTTTATGAGAGTTTAGGAGTTTAGGAGTTTAGTAGTTTAGGATTGTATGAGTTGAGGAATTTAGGAGTTTAGCAGAGTTTTGGAGTATAGGAGAGTTTAGAAATTTTGGACTTTATGAGAGTTTTGGAGAGTTTAGGGGAGTTTAGGAGTTTAGGATAGTTTAGGAGAGTTTAGGAGTTTAGGAGATTTTAGGAGTTTAGGAGAGTTATGAGAGTTTAGGAGTTTAGGAGTTCAGGAGACTTTAGGAGTTTCGGAGAGTTTAGGAGTTTAGGAGAGTTTAGGAAAGTTTAGGAGTTTAGGAGAGTTTAGGAGTTTAGGAGATTTTAGGAGAGTTTAGGAGTTTAGGAGATTTTAGGAGTTTAGGAGAGTTTAGGTGTTTAGGAGAGTTTAGGAGTTTTGGAGAGTTTAGGAGTTTCGGAATTTAGGAGTTTAGGGGAGTAGGAGTTAAGGAATTTAGGAGTTTAGGAGAGTTTAAGAGTCTAGTTGTTTAGGATTTTAGGAGAGTTTAGGAGTTTCGGAGTTTAGGAGTTTAGGAGAGTTTAGGAGTTTAGGAGTTCAGGAGAATTTAGGAGTTTAGGAGAGTTTAGGAGTTTAGGAGAGTTTAGGAAAGTTTTGGAGTTTAGGAGAGTTTAGGAATGTTTAGGAGTTTGGGAGAGTTTATGAGTGTTTAGGAGTATAGGAATTTAGGAGTTTAGGAGGGATTAGGAATTTAGGAGTTTAGGGGAGTTTAGGAGTTTAGGAGAGTTTAGGAGTTTTGAACTTTAGGAGTTAAGGAGATTTTAGGAGAGTTTAGGAGTTTAGAAGTTTTGGAGAGTTTGGGTGTTTAGGATAGTTTAGTAGAGTTTAGGAGTTTCGGAGTTTAGGAGAGTTTAGGAATTTAGGAGTTTTGGAGAGTTTAGGATATTAGGAGAATTTAGGAATGTTTAGGAGTTTAGGAGTGTTTAGGAGTTTAGGAGTTTATGAGAGTTTAGGAGAGTTTAGGGGAGTTTAGGAGTTTATGAGAGTTTAGGAGTTTAGGAGTTTGGGAGAGCTTAGGAGTTAAGGAGAGTTTAGGAGTTTAGGAGTTTATGAGAGTTTACGAGAGTTTAGGAGTTTAGGAGTTTAGGATAGTTTAGGAGTTTAGGAGAGTTCAGGAGTTTACGAGAGTTCAGGAGTTTAAGAATTTTGGAGTTTAGGGGAGTTTAAGAGTTTAGGAGAGTTTTTGAGTTTAGGAGAGTTTAGGAGTTTCGGAGTTTAGAAGTATAGGAGTTTAGGAGTTTTGGAGAGTTTAGGAGAGTTTAGGACTTTAGGAGTTTAGGAGAGTTTTGAGTTTTCAGGAGTTTAGGAGTTTAGGAGAGTTTAGGACATTAGGAGTGTTTAGGAGAGTATAGGAGTTTAGGAGTTTTGGAGAGTTTAGGAGTTTAGGAGTTTGGAGAGTTTTGGAGTTTAGGAGAGTTTAGGAGTTTAGGAGAGTTTAGGAGTTTAGGAGAGTTTAGGAGTTTCAAAGTTTATGAGTTTATGAGAGTTTAGGAGAGTTAAGGAGAGTTTAGGAGTTTAGGAGTTCAGGAGACTTTAGGAGTTTAGGAGTTTAGGAGTTCAGGAGACTTTAGGAGTTTAGGAGAGTTTAGGAGTTTATGATTGTTTAGGAAAGTTTTGGTTTAGGAGAGTTTAGGATAGTTTAGGAGTTTAGGAGAGTTTATGAGAGTTTAGGAGTTTAGGAGTTTAGGAGTTTAGTAGTTTAGGATTGTATGAGTTAAGGAATTTAGGAGTTTAGCAGAGTTTAGGAGTATAGGAGAGTTTAGAAGTTTTGGAGTTGTGGAGTTTATGAGAGTTTTGGAGAGTTTCGGGGAGTTTAGGGGAGTTTAGGAGTTTAGGATAGTTTTGGAGAGTTTAGGAGTTTAGGAGAGTTTAGGAGAGTTCAGGAGTTTAGGAGTTTTGGAGAGTTTAGGTGTTTTGGAGAGTTTAATAGAGTTTAGGAGTTTAGGAGAGTTCAGTAGTTTCGGAGTTTTGGAGTTTAGGAGTTTAGGAGAGTTTAGGTGTTTTGGAGAGTTTAGTAGAGTTTAGGAATTTCAGAGTTTAGGAGTTTAGGAGTTTCGGAGTTTTGGAGTTTAGAAGTTTAGGAGTTTTGGAATTTAGGAGTTTAGGGGAGAAGGAGTTAAAGAATTTAGGAGTTTAGGAGAGTTTAGGAGTTTAGGGGTGTCCGAGTTATGGAATTTAGGAGTTTAGGAGAGTTTAGGAGTTTAGGAAATTAGGAGTTTATGAGAGTTTAAGAGAGTTTAGGAGAGTTTAGGAAATTAGGAGTTTATGAGAGTTTAGGAGTTTAGAAGTTTAGGAGAGTTTAGGGGAGTTTAGGAGTTTAGGAGCGTTTAGGAGAAGTTTTGGAGAGTTTAGGAGTTTCGGTGTTTAGGAGTTTTTGAGTTTCTGAGTTTTGGAGTTTAGAAGTTTAGGAGTTTAGGAGTTTAAGAGAGTTTAGGTGTTTAGGAGTTTAGGAGAGTCTAGGAGAGTATAGGATTTAGGAATTTAGGAGAGTTTAGGAGTTTCGGAGAGTTTAGGATTTTAGGAGAGTTTAGGAGTTTCGGAGTTTAGGAGTTTAGGAGATTTTAGGAGTTTAGGAGAGTTATGAGAGTTTACGAGTTTAGGAGTTCAGGAGACTATAGGAGTTTCGGAGAGTTTAGGAGTTTAGGAGAGTTTAGGAAAGTTTAGTAGTTTAGGAGAGTTTAGGAATGTTTAGGAGTTCGGGATAGTTTATGAGAGTTTAGGAGTTTAGTAGTTTAGGATTGTTCAGGAGTTTAGGAGAGTTTAGGAGAGTTTAGGAGTTTAGGAGATTTTAGGAGAGTTTAGGAGTTTAGGAGATTTTAGGAGTTTAGGAGAGTTTAGGTGTGGAAGAGAGTTTAGGAGTTTTGGCGAGTTTAGGAGTTTAGGAGAGTTTTGAGTTTTCAGGAGTTTAGGAGTTTAGGAGAGTTTAGGACATTAGGAGTGTTTAGGAGAGTATAGGAGTTTAGGAGTTTTGGAGAGTTTAGGAGTTTAGGAGTTTAGGAGAGTTTTGGAGTTTAGGAGAGTTTAGGAGTTCAGGAGACTTTAGGAGTTAAGGAGAGTTTAGGTGTTTATGATTGTTTAGGAAAGTTTAGGTTTAGGAGAGTTTAGGAAAGTTTAGGAGTTTAGGAGAGTTTATGAGAGTTTAGGAGTTTAGGAGTTTAGTAGTTTAGGATTGTATGAGTTGAGGAATTTAGGAGTTTAGCAGAGTTTTGGAGTATAGGAGAGTTTAGAAATTTTGGACTTTATGAGAGTTTTGGAGAGTTTCGGGGAGTTTAGGAGTTTAGGATAGTTTAGGAGAGTTTAGGAGTTTAGGAGATTTTAGGAGTTTAGGAGAGTTATGAGAGTTTACGAGTTTAGGAGTTTAGGAGACTATAGGAGTTTAGGAGAGTTTAGGAGTTTAGGAGAGTTTAGGAAAGTTTAGGAGTTTAGGAGAGTTTAGGAGTTTAGGAGATTTTAGGAGAGTTTAGGAGTTTAGGAGATTTTAGGAGTTTAGGAGAGTTTAGGTGTTTAGGAGAGTTTAGGAGTTTTGGAGAGTTTAGGAGTTTAGGAATTTAGGAGTTTAGGGGAGTAGGAGTTAAGGAATTTAGGAGTTTAGGAGAGTTTAGGAGTCTAGTTGTTTAGGAGTTTAGGAGAGTTTAGGAGTTTAGGAGTTTAGGAGTTTAGGAGAGTTTAGGAGTTTAGGAGTTCAGGAGAATTTAGGAGTTTAGGAGAGTTTAGGAGTTTAGGAGAGTTTAGGAAAGTTTTGGAGTTTAGGAGAGTTTAGGAATGTTTAGGAGTTTGGGAGAGTTTATGAGAGTTTAGGAGTATAGGAATTTAGGAGTTTAGGAGAGATTAGGAATTTAGGAGTTTAGGGGAGTTTAGGAGTTTAGGAGAGTTTAGGAGTTTTGAAGTTTAGGAGTTAAGGAGATTTTAGGAGAGTTTAGGAGTTTAGAAGTTTTGGAGAGTTTGGGTGTTTAGGATAGTTTAGTAGAGTTTAGGAGTTTCGGAGTTTAGGAGAGTTTAGGAATTTAGGAGTTTTGGAGAGTTTAGGATATTAGGAGTTTAGGAATGTTTAGGAGGTTAGGAGTGTTTAGGAGTTTAGGAGTTTATGAGAGTTTAGGAGAGTTTAGGGGAGTTTAGGAGTTTATGAGAGTTTAGGAGTTTAGGAGTTTAGGAGAGCTTAGGAGTTAAGGAGAGTTTAGGAGTTTAGGAGTTTATGAGAGTTTACGAGAGTTTAGGAGTTTAGGAGTTTAGGATAGTTTAGGAGTTTAGGAGAGTTCAGGAGTTTACGAGAGTTCAGGGAGTTTAAGAATTTTGGAGTTTAGGGGAGTTAAGAGTTTAGGAGAGTTTTTGAGTTTAGGAGAGTTTAGGAGTTTCGGAGTTTAGAAGTATAGGAGTTTAGGAGTTTTGGAGAGTTAGGAGAGTTTAGGACTTTAGGAGTTTAGGAGAGTTTTGAGTTTTCAGGAGTTTAGGAGTTTAGGAGAGTTTAGGACATTAGGAGTGTTTAGGAGAGTATAGGAGTTTAGGAGTTTTGGAGAGTTTAGGAGTTTAGGAGTTTGGAGAGTTTAGGAGTTTAGGAGGAGTTTAGGAGTTTAGGAGAGTTTAGGAGTTTAGGAGAGTTAGGAGTTTCAAAGTTTATGAGTTTATGAGAGTTTAGGAGAGTTAAGGAGAGTAGTTTAGGAGTTTAGGAGTTCAGGAGACTTTAGGAGTTTAGGAGTTTAGGAGTCAGGAGACTTTAGGAGTTTAGGAGAGTTAGGAGTTTATGATTGTTTAGGAAAGTTTTGGTTTAGGAGAGTTTAGGATAGTTTAGGAGTTTAGGAGAGTTTATGAGAGTTTAGGGAGTTTAGGAGTTTAGGAGTTAGTAGTTTAGGATTGTATGAGTTAAGGAATTTAGGAGTTTAGCCGAGTTAGGAGTATAGGAGAGTTTAGAAGTTTTGGAGTGTGTCGTTTATGAGAGTTTTGGAGAGTTTCGGGGGAGTTTAGGGGAGTTTAGGCGTTTAGGATAGTTTTTGGAGAGTTTAGGAGTTTAGGAGAGTTTAGGAGAGTTCAGGAGTTTAGGAGTTTTGGAGAGTTTAGGTGTTTTGGAGAGTTTAATAGAGTTTAGGAGTTTAGGAGAGTTCAGTAGTTTCGGAGTTTTGGAGTTTAGGAGTTTAGGAGAGTTTAGGTGTTTTGGAGAGTTAGTAGAGTTTAGGAATTTCAGAGTTTAGGAGTTTAGGAGTTTCGGAGTTTGGGTTTAGAAGTTTAGGAGTTTTGGAATTTAGGAGTTTAGGGGAGAAGGAGTTAAAGAATTTAGGAGTTTAGGAGAGTTTAGGAGTTTAGGGGTGTCCGAGTTATGGAATTTAGGAGTTTAGGAGAGTTTAGGAGTTTAGGAAATTAGGAGTTTATGAGAGTTTAAGAGAGTTTAGGAGAGTTTAGGAAATTAGGAGTTTATGAGAGTTTAGGAGTTAGAAGTTTAGGAGAGTTTAGGGGAGTTTAGGAGTTTAGGAGCGTTTAGGAGAAGTTTTGGAGAGGTTAGGAGTTCGGTTGTTTAGGAGTTTTTGAGTTTCTGAGTTTGGAGTTTAGAAGTTTAGGAGTTTAGGAGTTTAAGAGAGTTTAGGTGTTTAGGAGTTTAGGAGAGTCTAGGAGAGTATAGGATTTAGGAATTTAGGAGAGTTTAGGAGTGTTCGGAGAGTTTAGGATTTTAGGAGAGTTTAGGAGTTTCGGAGTTTAGGAGTTTAGGAGAGTTTAGGAGTTTAGGAGAGTTATGAGAGTTTACGAGTTTAGGAGTTCAGGAGACTATAGGAGTTCGGAGAGTTTAGGAGTTTAGGAGAGTTAGGAAAGTTTAGTAGTTTAGGAGAGTTTAGGAATGTTTAGGAGTTCGGGATAGTTTATGAGAGTTTAGGAGTTTAGTAGTTTAGGATTGTTCAGGAGTTTAGGAGAGTTTAGGAGAGTTTAGGAGTTTAGGAGATTTTAGGAGAGTTTAGGAGTTTAGGAGATTTTAGGAGTTTAGGAGAGTTTAGGTGTGGAAGAGAGTTTAGGAGTTTTGGCGAGTTAGGAGTTTAGGAGAGTTTAGGAGTTTTGGAATTTAGGAGTTTAGGGGAGTAGGAGTTAAGGAATTTAGGAGTTTAGGAGAGTTTAGGAGTCTAGTTGTTTAGGAGTTTAGGGGTGTCCGAGTTATGGAATTTAGGAGTTTAGGAGAGTTTAGGAAATTAGGAGTTTATGAGAGTTTAAGAGAGTTTAGAGTTTAGAGTTTAGGAAATTAGGAGTTTATGAGAGTTTAAGAGAGTTAGGAGTTTAGAAGTTTAGGAGAGTTTAGGGGAGTTTAGGAGTTTAGGAGCGTTTAGGAGTTTAGAAGTTTAGGAGAGTTTAGGAGTTTAGGAGGAGTTTAGAGTTTAGGAGTTTCGGAGTTTAGGAGAGTTTAGGAGTTTTTGAGTTTCTGAGTTTTGGAGTTTAGGAGTTTAGGAGTTTAAGAGAGAGTTTAGGTGTTTAGGAGTTTAGGAGTTTTCAGGAGTTTAGGAGTTTAGGAGAGTTTAGGAGAGTATTGGACATTAGGAGAGTCTAGGAGAGTATAGGATTTAGGAGTTTAGGAGAGTTTAGGAGTTTCAGAGAGTTTAGGATTTTAGGAGAGTTTAGGAGTTCAGAGTTTAGGAGTTTAGGAGTTCAGGAGACTTAGGAGTTTAGGAGAGTTTAGGAGTTTAGGAGAGTTTAGGAAAGTTTAGGAGTTTAGGAGAGTTTAGGAATGTTTAGGAGTTTGGAAGAGTTTATGAGAGTTTAGGAGTATAGGAATTCAGGAGTTTAGGAGGAGAGATTAGGAATTTAGGAGTTTATGAGAGTTTAGGAGAGTTTAGGAGATTTTAGGGGAGTTTAGGAGTTTAGGAGAGTTTAGGAGTTTGAAGTTTAGGAGTTAAGGAGATTTTAGGAGAGTTAGGAGTTTAGAAGTTTTGGAGAGTTTAGGTGTTTAGGATAGTTTAGTAGAGTTTAGGAGTTTCGGAGTTTAGGAGAGTTTAGGAATTTAGGAGTTTGGAGAGTTTAGGATTTTAGGAGAGTTTTTAGGAGTTTCGGAGAGTTTAGGATTTTAGGAGAGTTTAGGAGTTTCGGAGTTTAGGAGTTAGGAGGAGATTTTAGGAGTTTAGGAGAGTTATGAGAGTTACGAGTTTAGGAGTTCAGGAGACTATAGGAGTTTCGGAGAGAGTAGGAGTTTAGGAGAGTTTAGGAAAGTTTAGTACTTTAGGAGAGTTTAGGGAATGTTTAGGAGTTCGGGATAGTTTATGAGAGTTTAGGAGTTTAGTAGTTTAGGATTGTTTAGGAGTTTAGGAGAGTTTAGGAGAGTTTAGGAGTTAGGAGATTTTAGGAGTTTAGGAGAGTTTATGTGTGGAAGAGAGGTTTAGGAGTTTGGCGAGTTTAGAGTTTAGGAGAGTTTAGGAGTTTTGGAATTTAGGAGTTTAGGGGAGTAGGAGTTAAGGAATTTAGGAGTTTAGGAGAGTTTAGGGAGTCTAGTTGTTTAGGAGTTTAGGGGTGTCGAGTTATGGAATTTAGGAGTTTAGGAGAGTTTAGGAGTTTAGGAGAGTT